>JAJNNQ010000036.1:2500-10000 GCA_027886175.1 Phylloscopus collybita | reverse complement strand
GGGTTAGGGTTAGGGTTAGGGTTAGGGTTAGGGTTAGGGTTAGGGTTAGGGTTAGGGTTAGGGTTAGGGTTAGGGTTAGGGTTAGGGTTAGGGTTAGGGTTAGGGTTAGGGTTAGGGTTAGGGTTAGGGTTAGGGTTAGGGTTAGGGTTAGGGTTAGGGTTAGGGTTAGGGTTAGGGTTAGGGTTAGGGTTAGGGTTAGGGTTAGGGTTAGGGTTAGGGTTAGGGTTAGGGTTAGGGTTAGGGTTAGGGTTAGGGTTAGGGTTAGGGTTAGGGTTAGGGTTAGGGTTAGGGTTAGGGTTAGGGTTAGGGTTAGGGTTAGGGTTAGGGTTAGGGTTAGGGTTAGGGTTAGGGTTAGGGTTAGGGTTAGGGTTAGGGTTAGGGTTAGGGTTAGGGTTAGGGTTAGGGTTAGGGTTAGGGTTAGGGTTAGGGTTAGGGTTAGGGTTAGGGTTAGGGTTAGGGTTAGGGTTAGGGTTAGGGTTAGGGTTAGGGTTAGGGTTAGGGTTAGGGTTAGGGTTAGGGTTAGGGTTAGGGTTAGGGTTAGGGTTAGGGTTAGGGTTAGGGTTAGGGTTAGGGTTAGGGTTAGGGTTAGGGTTAGGGTTAGGGTTAGGGTTAGGGTTAGGGTTAGGGTTAGGGTTAGGGTTAGGGTTAGGGTTAGGGTTAGGGTTAGGGTTAGGGTTAGGGTTAGGGTTAGGGTTAGGGTTAGGGTTAGGGTTAGGGTTAGGGTTAGGGTTAGGGTTAGGGTTAGGGTTAGGGTTAGGGTTAGGGTTAGGGTTAGGGTTAGGGTTAGGGTTAGGGTTAGGGTTAGGGTTAGGGTTAGGGTTAGGGTTAGGGTTAGGGTTAGGGTTAGGGTTAGGGTTAGGGTTAGGGTTAGGGTTAGGGTTAGGGTTAGGGTTAGGGTTAGGGTTAGGGTTAGGGTTAGGGTTAGGGTTAGGGTTAGGGTTAGGGTTAGGGTTAGGGTTAGGGTTAGGGTTAGGGTTAGGGTTAGGGTTAGGGTTAGGGTTAGGGTTAGGGTTAGGGTTAGGGTTAGGGTTAGGGTTAGGGTTAGGGTTAGGGTTAGGGTTAGGGTTAGGGTTAGGGTTAGGGTTAGGGTTAGGGTTAGGGTTAGGGTTAGGGTTAGGGTTAGGGTTAGGGTTAGGGTTAGGGTTAGGGTTAGGGTTAGGGTTAGGGTTAGGGTTAGGGTTAGGGTTAGGGTTAGGGTTAGGGTTAGGGTTAGGGTTAGGGTTAGGGTTAGGGTTAGGGTTAGGGTTAGGGTTAGGGTTAGGGTTAGGGTTAGGGTTAGGGTTAGGGTTAGGGTTAGGGTTAGGGTTAGGGTTAGGGTTAGGGTTAGGGTTAGGGTTAGGGTTAGGGTTAGGGTTAGGGTTAGGGTTAGGGTTAGGGTTAGGGTTAGGGTTAGGGTTAGGGTTAGGGTTAGGGTTAGGGTTAGGGTTAGGGTTAGGGTTAGGGTTAGGGTTAGGGTTAGGGTTAGGGTTAGGGTTAGGGTTAGGGTTAGGGTTAGGGTTAGGGTTAGGGTTAGGGTTAGGGTTAGGGTTAGGGTTAGGGTTAGGGTTAGGGTTAGGGTTAGGGTTAGGGTTAGGGTTAGGGTTAGGGTTAGGGTTAGGGTTAGGGTTAGGGTTAGGGTTAGGGTTAGGGTTAGGGTTAGGGTTAGGGTTAGGGTTAGGGTTAGGGTTAGGGTTAGGGTTAGGGTTAGGGTTAGGGTTAGGGTTAGGGTTAGGGTTAGGGTTAGGGTTAGGGTTAGGGTTAGGGTTAGGGTTAGGGTTAGGGTTAGGGTTAGGGTTAGGGTTAGGGTTAGGGTTAGGGTTAGGGTTAGGGTTAGGGTTAGGGTTAGGGTTAGGGTTAGGGTTAGGGTTAGGGTTAGGGTTAGGGTTAGGGTTAGGGTTAGGGTTAGGGTTAGGGTTAGGGTTAGGGTTAGGGTTAGGGTTAGGGTTAGGGTTAGGGTTAGGGTTAGGGTTAGGGTTAGGGTTAGGGTTAGGGTTAGGGTTAGGGTTAGGGTTAGGGTTAGGGTTAGGGTTAGGGTTAGGGTTAGGGTTAGGGTTAGGGTTAGGGTTAGGGTTAGGGTTAGGGTTAGGGTTAGGGTTAGGGTTAGGGTTAGGGTTAGGGTTAGGGTTAGGGTTAGGGTTAGGGTTAGGGTTAGGGTTAGGGTTAGGGTTAGGGTTAGGGTTAGGGTTAGGGTTAGGGTTAGGGTTAGGGTTAGGGTTAGGGTTAGGGTTAGGGTTAGGGTTAGGGTTAGGGTTAGGGTTAGGGTTAGGGTTAGGGTTAGGGTTAGGGTTAGGGTTAGGGTTAGGGTTAGGGTTAGGGTTAGGGTTAGGGTTAGGGTTAGGGTTAGGGTTAGGGTTAGGGTTAGGGTTAGGGTTAGGGTTAGGGTTAGGGTTAGGGTTAGGGTTAGGGTTAGGGTTAGGGTTAGGGTTAGGGTTAGGGTTAGGGTTAGGGTTAGGGTTAGGGTTAGGGTTAGGGTTAGGGTTAGGGTTAGGGTTAGGGTTAGGGTTAGGGTTAGGGTTAGGGTTAGGGTTAGGGTTAGGGTTAGGGTTAGGGTTAGGGTTAGGGTTAGGGTTAGGGTTAGGGTTAGGGTTAGGGTTAGGGTTAGGGTTAGGGTTAGGGTTAGGGTTAGGGTTAGGGTTAGGGTTAGGGTTAGGGTTAGGGTTAGGGTTAGGGTTAGGGTTAGGGTTAGGGTTAGGGTTAGGGTTAGGGTTAGGGTTAGGGTTAGGGTTAGGGTTAGGGTTAGGGTTAGGGTTAGGGTTAGGGTTAGGGTTAGGGTTAGGGTTAGGGTTAGGGTTAGGGTTAGGGTTAGGGTTAGGGTTAGGGTTAGGGTTAGGGTTAGGGTTAGGGTTAGGGTTAGGGTTAGGGTTAGGGTTAGGGTTAGGGTTAGGGTTAGGGTTAGGGTTAGGGTTAGGGTTAGGGTTAGGGTTAGGGTTAGGGTTAGGGTTAGGGTTAGGGTTAGGGTTAGGGTTAGGGTTAGGGTTAGGGTTAGGGTTAGGGTTAGGGTTAGGGTTAGGGTTAGGGTTAGGGTTAGGGTTAGGGTTAGGGTTAGGGTTAGGGTTAGGGTTAGGGTTAGGGTTAGGGTTAGGGTTAGGGTTAGGGTTAGGGTTAGGGTTAGGGTTAGGGTTAGGGTTAGGGTTAGGGTTAGGGTTAGGGTTAGGGTTAGGGTTAGGGTTAGGGTTAGGGTTAGGGTTAGGGTTAGGGTTAGGGTTAGGGTTAGGGTTAGGGTTAGGGTTAGGGTTAGGGTTAGGGTTAGGGTTAGGGTTAGGGTTAGGGTTAGGGTTAGGGTTAGGGTTAGGGTTAGGGTTAGGGTTAGGGTTAGGGTTAGGGTTAGGGTTAGGGTTAGGGTTAGGGTTAGGGTTAGGGTTAGGGTTAGGGTTAGGGTTAGGGTTAGGGTTAGGGTTAGGGTTAGGGTTAGGGTTAGGGTTAGGGTTAGGGTTAGGGTTAGGGTTAGGGTTAGGGTTAGGGTTAGGGTTAGGGTTAGGGTTAGGGTTAGGGTTAGGGTTAGGGTTAGGGTTAGGGTTAGGGTTAGGGTTAGGGTTAGGGTTAGGGTTAGGGTTAGGGTTAGGGTTAGGGTTAGGGTTAGGGTTAGGGTTAGGGTTAGGGTTAGGGTTAGGGTTAGGGTTAGGGTTAGGGTTAGGGTTAGGGTTAGGGTTAGGGTTAGGGTTAGGGTTAGGGTTAGGGTTAGGGTTAGGGTTAGGGTTAGGGTTAGGGTTAGGGTTAGGGTTAGGGTTAGGGTTAGGGTTAGGGTTAGGGTTAGGGTTAGGGTTAGGGTTAGGGTTAGGGTTAGGGTTAGGGTTAGGGTTAGGGTTAGGGTTAGGGTTAGGGTTAGGGTTAGGGTTAGGGTTAGGGTTAGGGTTAGGGTTAGGGTTAGGGTTAGGGTTAGGGTTAGGGTTAGGGTTAGGGTTAGGGTTAGGGTTAGGGTTAGGGTTAGGGTTAGGGTTAGGGTTAGGGTTAGGGTTAGGGTTAGGGTTAGGGTTAGGGTTAGGGTTAGGGTTAGGGTTAGGGTTAGGGTTAGGGTTAGGGTTAGGGTTAGGGTTAGGGTTAGGGTTAGGGTTAGGGTTAGGGTTAGGGTTAGGGTTAGGGTTAGGGTTAGGGTTAGGGTTAGGGTTAGGGTTAGGGTTAGGGTTAGGGTTAGGGTTAGGGTTAGGGTTAGGGTTAGGGTTAGGGTTAGGGTTAGGGTTAGGGTTAGGGTTAGGGTTAGGGTTAGGGTTAGGGTTAGGGTTAGGGTTAGGGTTAGGGTTAGGGTTAGGGTTAGGGTTAGGGTTAGGGTTAGGGTTAGGGTTAGGGTTAGGGTTAGGGTTAGGGTTAGGGTTAGGGTTAGGGTTAGGGTTAGGGTTAGGGTTAGGGTTAGGGTTAGGGTTAGGGTTAGGGTTAGGGTTAGGGTTAGGGTTAGGGTTAGGGTTAGGGTTAGGGTTAGGGTTAGGGTTAGGGTTAGGGTTAGGGTTAGGGTTAGGGTTAGGGTTAGGGTTAGGGTTAGGGTTAGGGTTAGGGTTAGGGTTAGGGTTAGGGTTAGGGTTAGGGTTAGGGTTAGGGTTAGGGTTAGGGTTAGGGTTAGGGTTAGGGTTAGGGTTAGGGTTAGGGTTAGGGTTAGGGTTAGGGTTAGGGTTAGGGTTAGGGTTAGGGTTAGGGTTAGGGTTAGGGTTAGGGTTAGGGTTAGGGTTAGGGTTAGGGTTAGGGTTAGGGTTAGGGTTAGGGTTAGGGTTAGGGTTAGGGTTAGGGTTAGGGTTAGGGTTAGGGTTAGGGTTAGGGTTAGGGTTAGGGTTAGGGTTAGGGTTAGGGTTAGGGTTAGGGTTAGGGTTAGGGTTAGGGTTAGGGTTAGGGTTAGGGTTAGGGTTAGGGTTAGGGTTAGGGTTAGGGTTAGGGTTAGGGTTAGGGTTAGGGTTAGGGTTAGGGTTAGGGTTAGGGTTAGGGTTAGGGTTAGGGTTAGGGTTAGGGTTAGGGTTAGGGTTAGGGTTAGGGTTAGGGTTAGGGTTAGGGTTAGGGTTAGGGTTAGGGTTAGGGTTAGGGTTAGGGTTAGGGTTAGGGTTAGGGTTAGGGTTAGGGTTAGGGTTAGGGTTAGGGTTAGGGTTAGGGTTAGGGTTAGGGTTAGGGTTAGGGTTAGGGTTAGGGTTAGGGTTAGGGTTAGGGTTAGGGTTAGGGTTAGGGTTAGGGTTAGGGTTAGGGTTAGGGTTAGGGTTAGGGTTAGGGTTAGGGTTAGGGTTAGGGTTAGGGTTAGGGTTAGGGTTAGGGTTAGGGTTAGGGTTAGGGTTAGGGTTAGGGTTAGGGTTAGGGTTAGGGTTAGGGTTAGGGTTAGGGTTAGGGTTAGGGTTAGGGTTAGGGTTAGGGTTAGGGTTAGGGTTAGGGTTAGGGTTAGGGTTAGGGTTAGGGTTAGGGTTAGGGTTAGGGTTAGGGTTAGGGTTAGGGTTAGGGTTAGGGTTAGGGTTAGGGTTAGGGTTAGGGTTAGGGTTAGGGTTAGGGTTAGGGTTAGGGTTAGGGTTAGGGTTAGGGTTAGGGTTAGGGTTAGGGTTAGGGTTAGGGTTAGGGTTAGGGTTAGGGTTAGGGTTAGGGTTAGGGTTAGGGTTAGGGTTAGGGTTAGGGTTAGGGTTAGGGTTAGGGTTAGGGTTAGGGTTAGGGTTAGGGTTAGGGTTAGGGTTAGGGTTAGGGTTAGGGTTAGGGTTAGGGTTAGGGTTAGGGTTAGGGTTAGGGTTAGGGTTAGGGTTAGGGTTAGGGTTAGGGTTAGGGTTAGGGTTAGGGTTAGGGTTAGGGTTAGGGTTAGGGTTAGGGTTAGGGTTAGGGTTAGGGTTAGGGTTAGGGTTAGGGTTAGGGTTAGGGTTAGGGTTAGGGTTAGGGTTAGGGTTAGGGTTAGGGTTAGGGTTAGGGTTAGGGTTAGGGTTAGGGTTAGGGTTAGGGTTAGGGTTAGGGTTAGGGTTAGGGTTAGGGTTAGGGTTAGGGTTAGGGTTAGGGTTAGGGTTAGGGTTAGGGTTAGGGTTAGGGTTAGGGTTAGGGTTAGGGTTAGGGTTAGGGTTAGGGTTAGGGTTAGGGTTAGGGTTAGGGTTAGGGTTAGGGTTAGGGTTAGGGTTAGGGTTAGGGTTAGGGTTAGGGTTAGGGTTAGGGTTAGGGTTAGGGTTAGGGTTAGGGTTAGGGTTAGGGTTAGGGTTAGGGTTAGGGTTAGGGTTAGGGTTAGGGTTAGGGTTAGGGTTAGGGTTAGGGTTAGGGTTAGGGTTAGGGTTAGGGTTAGGGTTAGGGTTAGGGTTAGGGTTAGGGTTAGGGTTAGGGTTAGGGTTAGGGTTAGGGTTAGGGTTAGGGTTAGGGTTAGGGTTAGGGTTAGGGTTAGGGTTAGGGTTAGGGTTAGGGTTAGGGTTAGGGTTAGGGTTAGGGTTAGGGTTAGGGTTAGGGTTAGGGTTAGGGTTAGGGTTAGGGTTAGGGTTAGGGTTAGGGTTAGGGTTAGGGTTAGGGTTAGGGTTAGGGTTAGGGTTAGGGTTAGGGTTAGGGTTAGGGTTAGGGTTAGGGTTAGGGTTAGGGTTAGGGTTAGGGTTAGGGTTAGGGTTAGGGTTAGGGTTAGGGTTAGGGTTAGGGTTAGGGTTAGGGTTAGGGTTAGGGTTAGGGTTAGGGTTAGGGTTAGGGTTAGGGTTAGGGTTAGGGTTAGGGTTAGGGTTAGGGTTAGGGTTAGGGTTAGGGTTAGGGTTAGGGTTAGGGTTAGGGTTAGGGTTAGGGTTAGGGTTAGGGTTAGGGTTAGGGTTAGGGTTAGGGTTAGGGTTAGGGTTAGGGTTAGGGTTAGGGTTAGGGTTAGGGTTAGGGTTAGGGTTAGGGTTAGGGTTAGGGTTAGGGTTAGGGTTAGGGTTAGGGTTAGGGTTAGGGTTAGGGTTAGGGTTAGGGTTAGGGTTAGGGTTAGGGTTAGGGTTAGGGTTAGGGTTAGGGTTAGGGTTAGGGTTAGGGTTAGGGTTAGGGTTAGGGTTAGGGTTAGGGTTAGGGTTAGGGTTAGGGTTAGGGTTAGGGTTAGGGTTAGGGTTAGGGTTAGGGTTAGGGTTAGGGTTAGGGTTAGGGTTAGGGTTAGGGTTAGGGTTAGGGTTAGGGTTAGGGTTAGGGTTAGGGTTAGGGTTAGGGTTAGGGTTAGGGTTAGGGTTAGGGTTAGGGTTAGGGTTAGGGTTAGGGTTAGGGTTAGGGTTAGGGTTAGGGTTAGGGTTAGGGTTAGGGTTAGGGTTAGGGTTAGGGTTAGGGTTAGGGTTAGGGTTAGGGTTAGGGTTAGGGTTAGGGTTAGGGTTAGGGTTAGGGTTAGGGTTAGGGTTAGGGTTAGGGTTAGGGTTAGGGTTAGGGTTAGGGTTAGGGTTAGGGTTAGGGTTAGGGTTAGGGTTAGGGTTAGGGTTAGGGTTAGGGTTAGGGTTAGGGTTAGGGTTAGGGTTAGGGTTAGGGTTAGGGTTAGGGTTAGGGTTAGGGTTAGGGTTAGGGTTAGGGTTAGGGTTAGGGTTAGGGTTAGGGTTAGGGTTAGGGTTAGGGTTAGGGTTAGGGTTAGGGTTAGGGTTAGGGTTAGGGTTAGGGTTAGGGTTA